>JAUPFN010000025.1:5655000-5696662 GCA_036924255.1 Apodemia mormo
GTGATTCAGCTGGTTTGCAACCAATATCGATAGTAATAGCTGGAGAAATATTTTCTTTCAAGGTAAATACATGTTTTATTAGTATTTATAATTACCGGGGGGAGGGATGCGCTGTGTCGAGCTCCCGGCTGCATGAGTACCACCATCTTGTTTGTTTCTCCTGTGAAACAACTTTGCTGTGTTTCGGATAGAAGGGCAAACAGGTAGTGTAATTACTGGCACCGAGACTTAACATCTTATGTCTCAGGATAGGCAACACATAAACGAGTTACCTGAGCCAGTTCCAGGTAAACTAGTTTATGTTTATAGGCGACGTTGACCACTCACCATCAGGTGGAGACGTACCAATTTGCCTATCCAACTAACATAAAAAAAAAATGTGTAGCATCTATTTCGGTTTTGATCAATTATGATATAGCAGGAATATGGACATTTTTTCTAAAAGCTATAACAAAGATTATTTCTGCCAACCAAAGATTGATATCATAAAATAAGACAAAAAGTGTGTCTGTTTCGATAAATTTATTTGACTGACATTATTCTGGCAGGCGCGTGCGCTCCTTATAGGCAGAAAAGCAGTGCTTTACTTGCTATTCACAGATATTTTAATAAAACGTTCGTACGTTTTAGATGATATTAATTAATAGTAAGTAAATGAATAAAATGTGTCATAATCATGTGCACGCCGCTGAAATCTATAAAAGAAAAAGTTTTTGTGTCCGAGTACTCCGTCGCATACTCAATATCATAATCCTGTGCACGCCGCTCTCAGAATTATTCTGGTATTGTTTACACTGATGGCTGATAAAGACCCAATTTCGAGGCGAATTGTTGCAGAAATAATCATATAAATGTGGAAGTTTTGGAAATGTGGATGATTCTTCTAAGAACTTTACAGTTAAGTAAAGTTCTTAGAAGAATCGATTAGTATTTATATTGAACATTTACTATTTTTTGGAATTGAATCTAGGACTATCACAGCACAAGCACCCGACCTGTTAGTAATATTCATGCAAAATTTTAAGTAAATGCATGCAGTACTTTTTGAGTTTACCCCGGACATACATACAGACAAACAAACAAACAGACAAAAATTCTAAAAACTATATTTTTGGCTTCGATATCGACTGTAGATCACGCCCCAAGTATTCTTTTAAAAAAATATCCAATGTATAGTTTTGACTTTCCTACGATTTGATTATATGTATATAGATATTGATAAAAACAGCTATGCACTAAAACTTTTAAAGTTTATCGGGCAGCAGCTGTGGAGTCGACTGTGGATAATGTATTAATGAATTACAAAGAGTATATAATCATTCGTCTTATGTTATTAATATAGTACATTTTAATTTTTATTTTAATGTTTTTTTTGCGAATAGAGCGATTGCAACTCAATTGGTAATTCATTCAGACACGAGGGTAAAGCATATTGTAGCATCCTTTTACCATACACATTATTTATTCTAAGCAGAAGATTTTAATATTGCGTAAAAACTTTGGTCGTTCTTTAATATATATCCGGTAAATAAGTTTTATAAATTAGTATTTAATTTTATCATATAACTAGCTGTTGCCAGCGACTTCGTCCGCGCGGACTTCGTTTACTCCGCACTGCTACTCCCCCGTAGGTAATAGCGTGATAATATGTTGACCCGACCTGTTAGTAATATTCATGCAAAAATATGAAGTAAATCCATGCAGTACTTTTTGAGTTTACCCAGGACATATATATACAGACAAGCAGATAAACAGACAAACAGACAAAAATTCTAAAAACTATATTTTTTGCTTCGATATCGATTGTAGATCACGCCCCAAGTATTCTTTTAAAAAAATATTCAATGTACAGTTTTGACTTTCCTACGATTTTATTATATGTATAGATATAGATGGTAATAGGTAGCAATATTTGAAAAGAAAAAGTTCTTATAATAGATAATGTTCTTTGGCACACCAGGAAACTGAAACCTTAACTTACTTCTAGTTGTTAAGAGCATCTGTCATATCTTTGTAAAATGTATTACCATTTCCTGATAATGCTTTACTACGGGGCTGCAATTTAATGTCTCGATAGAAATAACCCCTTGAGCTATTGCTTGATTTTTCTAATGCCCAATACAAAGGCGCCTTCGAGTAACGATTTTATGAAATCTTACAACAAAAAATTAATTTTTCTGTATTGCTTTTCAGTATCGCGGTACAGTATTAGCAGTAGCAATGGCGATAGCTTCTTTCGCAGATTTCCTTCAACTTCTTTTCTTCAAACCAATCGTCAATACTATAGGAATATACGTAGCATTCTACTTCTTCGGAGTGATATGTCTTTCCATGGCTTTATATGTGATATTCGTAATACCAGAGACTAAATCGAGATCTATTGAAGATATTTATAAGGACTTGGAGCCAAGTAGTACTAATATCACAAGATTATGATAGAAATGTGTAGAAAATAAATAGGTCATAGATAGATTAAACAAATAAATCATTTGAGTTCTCTTGAGTGAATGATAGTATGGTTCACTATGATATACCAGTTTAAAGGCTGGCAATATGGAAGAGTTGGAACGACTATCCCTTGTGAAATGCGACAACAAGAAACGAGATTTATAGGTATTCTTCGAGTATCACAGACCTCACTGGTTTATGGACGGTAATTTGTGGATTGAGAATTAAAATGGCTATCATTTGTTACTTGTAATAACTGTAACTGTAAGTAGTTCAGCACATAAAAGTAATGTTACTTTGGGAGAACCAGGCGTCGTTTGATACTCCCGCTGCATTAATAGGATAAGCGAGCTGAAAATTACTACGAATTTTACTTGTTACTTCAGACCAAGGAAGACCGACAGGATCACGCGTTTTCTGAGAGAAAATAGTATTATTAGCCACTATATATTAACATGCTACTGAGATTTTTATAGATAGAAAAAGTTTCAATAAATTTCTTTGTACGGCTCAGAAATTAAAACCACCGTTATGAGGAGCAGATTAACTACACGATAAAGTCTGTAGATAAATTTTCTTTTGAAGATAATTAGAATGTTATATTAAAATATTTTAATAAAATTAGTTTTGTTTCAATTTTCTTTTAGTTTTAGTTTTAAATATAGTATGTTTATTCCATGAACTTCAAACTACGGAATTATATTTTCTTATATCATAGAATAGTAAACAAGCAGATGGATCTCCTTGTAGAAAGAGACAACTATCGCCTAGATGTTATTATTGCGTTGCCATCCGTGTTATTGTATCACAAAGAAAATTTTATGTTTATTTTTCTAGATTAGTCTTAAGTTTACCTGTTACCTAACCTTCCAAATCGGACCATGTCAGTGACAAGAATTGATTATTGATATTACGGCAGAAATTAGATTTTATTCAAGAACATCTAGTTACGAATTTATATATTATAATATATTATAAAATTATAATATTCCGAAATATATAAGATTTTGAAACCATACATTGTTACAATACGGATGACAATGTGTCATTTACATATTAGGACAACAATTTGTTTCCGTGTAATCAAAACTTCGACGCTGTTTTTTTTCAGAAGAATAAAATATGGAAAAATAAATACAATCAGAAAATTTCGAAATTACTATAATAAACAAAACTGTAGTACAACTATAACATACTGAACAACAACAGCGATCAAATTCAAAAGAAGGACATTACTGACATCAAATACTCCACAGGCGTTTAGTTTCTTGAATCGTGTATTTGTGATTCGGATTACATTTTTCAATAATTTTCGTTCACCTAAAATTTTAAATATTATTAAACATCCGCAAGTATTTCATAAATGATAATCTATATTTATATATTTAAGTCTAATATTATAAAATATTATTAATATTATTAAATATTATAAAGGTTTGGATGTTTGGATGGATGGACGGATGTTTGTTACTCAATCACGCCAAAACTAAGGAAAGGATTTGGATGAATTTCAGTCAACAGGTATACACCTGGAATAGTACAAAAGCTACTTTTTATCCTGGATAAATGAGTTGTTCTCGCGGGATTCACCAAAAGCAATATTTTTAGCCAAGGTATTTTCAACTTACCAGAATTACAATTCTTAAGCAACATAAGAGCCTTACATTTAATACTCATAATATTGTAATACAGCATTTCACTCGACACACAAAGTAGAATCTCGATGAGGAAGCCTTTATGTAACCATAATACAATAGCTACCCAGTGACACAATAAATTTATACTCCACACCTGCAATTTTTGTCAAATTAAAAATTACACACAAGATTGTTGTGAAGTCTCAAAACGCCTTGCATTAAGTCATATATAATGTATAGTGAACTTATTAATAAATTGGTAAGGTGCGTGTCGAGCCACGCGCAATGTAGGGTTCCGAAGTTGCCCATCACATTAGTGCGGACTAATAAGAGGGCTTTTATTGTTTCATACTATGAACATTTAAGCTATTCAACGTCAATGATAAATATAAATATCTGCATCACAGGTTCACCGCCTGTAAAAACTTCTCTAAGTAAATTTTATAAATTGGTCGACTATAACTCAAAATTTTGTAAGGCCTTCTAAGCTCTTGACTCTCATATAAATTAGCACTTTAAAGCTCAATATTTCACAAACGAGTCCCTTAATCGAAACCTTGTTTTCACAAACCTACAATATTTTTAAAATCCTATCCAACGAAACTCAACACTATGGGGTATGTGAGAAAAAAAATTAAACATTCTCACTTTACATGTAGCGGAGCTACCCTAAAAAATATGTTTCAAGATTTTGGAACGAAGTTCCTTACGGCAAGCTTGGAGGGGATAGGGATTTTGCTGCGCGAATGAACTGAAAAAAATGTGATAGTAAAACCGTAAGAAAAATGCGTGGAATAAAAGCGTTAAATGAGACGTGCGCAGGCGCGACAGTCGCGTACACAAGCGAGTAGTGCCGTTTAGTCGAAGGAAGTTCGTTCCTACCTGGTGTCCCGCGACACCACATCATTTTTTATATTACTGCTTTGTCGCCGTGATGAATATGTATATTCATGCGAAATTGTAGCTTTCTAGTACTCAGGATCTCTGAGCTATCGTACGGACGGATAGACGGACATAGCGAAACTGTAGCGGTTCCTAGTTTACTTCGGAACCCTAAAAACTTGTCTAAGCGTCAAAGGCAGTAGGATTTTTTATAATATCTGCAGGCATTTTCCCCGTGTTGGTCTGAGATCCTTTGAAGAATAGACCAACTCCCGTTCTGCCAGGCAGGTCGTAAAAGGCGACGGGTTAGCTTTACGTGACACTAACATCGTGACTACTAAGTGATAGAATTACGCAACGTCTCGCCCGGGTTTTTGGCACTACCGTCTTATCTATTCCTGCTGCGATAGCATTAATGCTTGTCATTGTCGTGTTCCAGTTTAGAGGGTAAGGTAGCCGGTAGACTTATTAATGTGGCATTGTTATCTTGCCAAATGGATAGCAACACAACATTAACATCTTTGGTGTCTATAGGCGGTGGTTTCTTTTTCCATCTGGAGAGCCTTCTTTTTTGCTATCTAATAATATATAAAAAAGCATATGAGCAATTGGGCCTCCTGTCAGAATTCGGTCATCACTGGCCATGGACATTTTTATTTTTTACTAGCTGATCCGCGCAGCTCCACCCGCGAGTAGATTAACATGACGTCAATATAGTTTTTCATACTTTCACGGCAAAATGGAGCAACGAATTGACGTGATTTTTTAAGTGGAGATAATTGAAGGGATGGAAAGTGACATACGCTACTTTTAGTTTCTTATTTTGCGCGAGCGGAGCTAAAGGCTAGTATTATAAATGCGAAAGTTTTGATATTCGGATGGATGGATGTTTGTTTTTCAATCACGCATAAAACTTAGCACACAGGTAGGTGATGACCTGGATAGACTTGGATTCGCCAAAAACTATTATAATGCAACGGGCTGGACGCTGCAGCTAGTATTTGATAAACATGCTACCATCATCGTCACTACTAGGTGGTAGAGTTCCACAACCTCTTGCCTGGGTGCGGTACCCCAATTTGCTTATTCCTGCCGCAATATCGTCAATATATGTAACTGTTGGGAAATTCCTTTGAGTATTGTTGGTTTAATACTCAAAGGGAAAGGCAATCGGTAAACCTACGAATATAGCTCTACCATCCTGCCATATGGATAACAACGCACCACACATGTTTGGCGTCTACAAGCGATGGTTATCTCTTTTCATGAGGAGAGCCATCTCTTGTTTACTAAGTATTTTATGACATAAAAAATATGGGGTAATTAACTAAAATGTAACTTACGTTTTTCTGCATGAACTCCATTGATATGGTTATAAAAGATAAAAAATTTATAAACATCAGAATTGTAAAATTTAACATCTACAAAAAAAGATACTAGTATTACTAGCTATATAGTGTAAAGGTAATTATTATGGTTAAAATTTAACTATAAAAATGATATGGTTAAATTTTAAACTTTTACCCAGTGCGCCAGAAGCAAGGTTATGTGTTTTTCGCGTGTGCGTGTGTGCGTGTGTGCGTGCTCTTGCGCGTGCGCATCCGAGTGCGCGTGTGCATGTACGTGAGCGTGTGCGCGTGCGTGTGCGTGTGCGTGTGCGTGTGCGTGTGCGTGTGCGTGTGCGTGTGCGTGTGCGTGTGCGTGTGCGTGTGCGTGTGCGTGTGCGTGTGCGTGTGCGTGTGCGTGTGCGTGTGCGTGTGCGTGTGCGTGTGCGTGTGCGTGTGCGCGTGCGCGTGCGCGTGCGCGTGCGCGTGCGCGTGCGCGTGCGCGTGCGTGTGCGCGTGCGTGTGCGTGTGCGTGTGCGTGTGCGTGTGCCTGTGCGTGTGCGTGTGCGTATGCGTGTGCGTGTGCGTGTGCGTGTGCGTGTGCGTGTGCGTGTGCGTGTGCGTGTGCGTGTGCGTGTGCGTGTGCGTGTGCGTGTGCGTGTGCGTGTGCGTGTGCGTGTGCGTGTGCGTGTGCGTGTGCGTGTGCGTGTGCGTGTGCGTGTGCGTGTGCGTGTGCGTGTGCGTGTGCGTGTGCGTGTGCGTGTGCGTGTGCGTGTGCGTGTGCGTGTGCGTGTGCGTGTGCGTGTGCGTTTGCGTGTGCGTGTGCGTATGCGAGTGCGTGTGCGTGTGCGTGTGTGTATGTGTGTGTGTGTACGTGTGCGTGTATATATGCATATATATACTGTGCCGGTACCCACCCAATGGATACATCTTGAGAATCATATTTATAGCCCTGACACCAAAAAAAAAAATGCTCAAAAACTTGATATCCTAGACAGGATATTTCGTCAGTTTCTTTATTTTTACGCAACTGCATATTCTGTTCACTACCAATGAACATTTATTTGTGATACATTCACTACTAGGTACTTTACTAAGTAAATCATTCAAAGAGACTAGTTTGTTGTCTTGCAAATTAGTAAGTACTACGACGACACAGACAATGGTGTCGTTAACGGTAACGTGTCAAAACGTAAAAAAACATTATTGATAAGTATTTACATGGAATATAGCATAACATGGAATAAAGCAAAATATCTTATCTGTGAATATCTCCAAAAAGTATTATAACGTCAGTTACCTTGCGGGGTAGGCAGAGTGAACCAAAAGATAATGACTTTGATCAACTCTTGACGCACTTTCAGGTTAATAACTATTTATTGCTTTATCGGTTATTGAGATGAGTGGTAATCTTCATCTTCGCCTTTTATCGAATAAATAATGACCATCGCTTGTTTCTGGCAACGATCAGGATTAATAGCTTTACGTGGTCAATCACGGTTGTCACTCAATCATGCATAAGTCCCACCCCAAACTACATTAATATCACTTTTGCCCGACTCGTAGATCGGACTCGGGGAACCATGATGAAATAGACTAATATCCTACACTAAGTGCTTAAACAATGGTTATTTGTAGCCATAACAAAGCGTTAAAATGCGAAACCAGTAGGTGTTGATACATAAAAACGAGTAAAACTGTATACGTGTTTTTAAGATAACATAAATATATAAATAAGCTAAACACTAAGCCATGAGATAAATCACATTAAAATAATTATTTTTTATAAATGTCGCCTCTGTGGTCTAGTGGTCCAGCGTTGGCGTCGACCACATGAGGTCCCGGGTTCGATTCCCAGGTCGAGCACATAAAAAAAGTGTTTTTTCAGTTTTCTGAGAAACACAAAGTTGCCCGGGATTGGAAAGTGCCCGGTTGGCGATAGGCTTGCCACCTATCACATTTGTGGGACCAAGTATCTTCGGCTAATCGTGGGTGCACTTGTTGTACCTCTGCCTATCCCTTCGGGGATATGGGCGTGAAGATACTCTATAAATGGTAATATGGGTGTATGAGATGTATTAGATATCGCTTTCACTCTCACAACGGTATAACGACACTGTCAAAATGAGGAAAACGACAAAAGGACGAGGAAATATCGCCCATCACATAATTGCGGTAAGAGTGCTAAGTGTGAGTTTTTCTTTTCGCATTCGATCGTGAGCGCGTTTCGAGTTTACTAAGAATTTGTATGTGATTTGTACAGCGCCACCTAGTGGTAAACTGGTTTCTCACGTTTACCACTAGGTGGCGCTGTACAAATCACATACAAATTCCTAGTAAACTCCAAACGCGCTCACGATCGAATGCGAAAAGAAAAACTCACACTTAGCACTCAGATCCCGTTAATTATTAATAATTCGAAAGGAGGAGGTTCTCAGTTCGGTAGTAGAACCTCAGAACTCGGTCATTTATGTATCCTATAAAAATTTCGCTGAAGATCTAATCCATGGTTCCAGAGAATGTTTCATGGTTCAAGAAGTAAGAAGTCGGTTGGTGAAGTTTTAATGCGTGCAAATTATATTATGGTGGGGGTTCACACGCTGGTGTTCTATATATTTCTGTATAGCGCAGAGACATAGACACTGAGAGCGGCAAATAGACGTCGCATTGTCACATTTGAAATGTGGTGCTGGAGGAGAACGTGAATGCTACGTATCCTTTTGACAGCATACAGGACCAACGCACCCATTGAAACGTTTTAGAGTAAAGACCAGATTATCTACAACGTGCCCTCAGAGAATCCTACGGCCTTCGGCCACATCTCTAGAAAGCAATGAAATAATTTCGAAAAGGTTAGCACGAGCAGAAAAGTAGAACGCAAAAAATCACGTGGTCGCGTTCCTCTGAGAGGGTCAGACTAGGTTCGCTTCCATCTCAAGTCCAAAAAGTTTTACGATGATCTGCACTTTGCTGGAGATAGAGTCCAAGGGCGTTATATAGTACATTCAAGAACGATCCAAGAACGAGGTCACAAATCACAACCCTCGATAATGAGGAATACGAAGCAAGGAGGAGGGTTACAGAGGAGGATTACATATGGGATTGATACTAATGTTACCATCGCCATTTAACATCTAATGGTTGTGCAATATTGACACATTGATTCTTAGCTCGTCTTTCAGAAATTATTTAGTAGGAAATGTATACCTTACCGATTTCAGTCTTCTATAAAAAGCCTGGATCAATATGCATCATATAAAAATTAATTATCAATAGTATAAAGATTATTTCAATTTTTTTACCGGAATATGTGAAGTTTTGTTCAATAATTCGGCACATTCAACAATTGTTCTCAAAACAGAAAATAATGCCTTCTCATCTAGGTTATCCTCAGAAATTACGTGCATTTTAGTTCGTCTTAGCTTCAAATTCGTAATCCAGTTTTTAACTTTGATTCTTAAAAAGTTTACTATTACTATAATGTGTAGTAATTCAATTTCAAACACCATTGTCACTATTATGAAAAGTCCTCTTGCCCACGTCCAGTATGGATCCATCATAAACCTTATCAGTTCCATGATTATAAAATTAGCGCATATTGCGATAGAAAATATTCTTGTTCCTCTAGCCAAAATCATCTTATCTTTATAATTATGTAGAACTTTGTCAATCATTTGAAGTTTATATTTGAGAAGAGTATAATTTTTACTTTGACATATACTCAGCGTGCTATGAATAAAATAATTAATACCGTACAATACATAGGTGCAGATATAAATAAAAGAAACTTTGTAGCTTTTTATAGCACCAAATTCTCGTAGCAAAAAATATAGAATAATACATACTACACTATTCATAAATACAACCCAAATAACATTATAATTATTATTGGGAGATATGTGGTTTTTCTTCAATCTATATTTTTGTGTACTAAAAGGTATGCTCAAATAATGAAGAGGTTTGAATATATTAAGAAATTCATTGTCAAACTCTATACTTTCATTAATGCACGAATTCAGTGCCACTTGTTTAACGTTCATGGTGAAAATAACAAATAACGTTAGTCGTTTCGATATTGAAAACAACAAATAACGTTAATTGCATCCTTGAAGAATACAAACTATGTTATGGAATTTATTTTAAATAAATAATCTTTATTGATTTGGAACTCTAGCTATTCTTATCATCAATACATCAGAACGTATTAACTGTTTGAATTCAACCTATACTACTATTCCATATTAACAGAAACCCTTTCTGATCCTCAGAGTCATTATTTAATAGCTTAATACGATCCTTTTTCCCCGGCGATTAATGAAAACCTTCTTAGTTCTTAAAACATTACGGGTATTTTTTATTATTGTAAACTAGCTGTTGCCCGCGACTTCGTTCGCGCAGACTTAGTTTACTCCGCACAGCTCCTCCCCCATAGGCGATAGCGTGATAATATGTAGCCTATATGTTGACCCAACCTGTTAGTAATATTCATGCAAAATTTGAAGTAAATCCATGCAGTACTTTTTGAGTTTACCCCGGACATACATTGACTTTCCTACGATTTTATTATATGTATATAGATAAGACTCTATTTTTAACAAATTTACGTTTACGAGAGTTACTTCATAGTCAATAATGGCGTGATAATCTATTATTCAAAATTTATGTGATATAAGCTTTTCTACCTATTATAAATAATTTAATCGTTGTAAAACAAACTACAACAACATACTTTCAACTTCCTATATCCCTAAAATTCGTGTGCGTTTCGTATGTATGTGCTAAAGTCGTTATTTAACAGCTTCATACGATCCCTTATCGCCGCTGATTAATGAAATCCTCCTGAGTGCTTAAAACAAAACATTACAGGTATTTTTTATTATTGTAAATAAGACTCTATTTTGAAGAAATTTATTATTATTAAAGCGATTAATGAAAACCTTCTTAGTTCTTAAAATATTACGGGTATTTTTTATTATTGTAAATAAGACTCTATTTTTAGCAAATTTACGTTTACGAGACGTACTTCATGGTTAATAATGATGTGACAATTCATTATTCAAAATTTATGTGATATAAGCTTTTCTTTCTATTATAAATAATTAAATCGCAGTAAAATAAACTACAATAACATACTTACAACCTGCCGTTCCTCTCCACCAAATTTACATGGGACCAAATCGAAAATATACTCTCATAAACAAAAATATGATTTTGCAAATTAATCTAAACATGACGGAGTTATGCCAGACTATACATAAAAAACATATAAACATTGAAATTGAGAACCTCCAGTTATTTGAGACGTCGGTTCAAAATAATCTAATTTTGGTGAAAATTTTGATTTAGGAGGTTTTTCACTCGTTGCCAACGATCGTGTAATTTTAAGGATATTGATAGATTGATTTTTAAAATATTTGTTTTGTTGGTACTGACTGGAGCACCTTAAAATACGATTATATTTGTATGAGTATAATTACTTCATTGCATATTGAAATTCTTTAGGAATCGTTGTGATTTGAAGCACGATAAAACGGATTGCGCCACGATAGAACAAAAAACACATGAACGTAATAGGATTCAGCCGATGAGAGAATAAGATAGAATACAGAGTATTGTGTAATACTTTAATATTATATTCGCCTCTGTAGTCTAGAAGTCCAATGTCGGTGATTTATAATACCACAATAATTTTATTCATATCTATATTAATATTAAAAATGCGAAAGTTTGGATGTTTGGATGGATTGATGTTTGTACTCAATCGTACCAAAACTACTAAACGGATTTGGGTGAAATTTGGTACACAGGTAGATAATGACCTGGAATACTTGGCTATGAATCCCGAAAAAATGAATTAGTCTTGCGGGATTAAACTGAAACTTTTAAAATGCAGCGGGCGCTAGTATTTTTTTATAAAACTACCTTTATACCGTTTTTGAGTCGGACAGGATCTTTATTGCTTACTCTACCTATATTAACATATTATATAAATATTATAAATGCGATAGTTTAGATATACGTACATATGGTTAGATATTTGTTACTCAAACACACAAAAATTACAAAACAGATTTGGATGAAAGAACGTCAGAAAACTCTCATACAATAGCTGATCGTGTCTTATGATAAGAAATATATAATAAGTACGGCATATATTTCTGAGCATTGATAAACTAGGGTTTTCTTACTTGAATCCAGAATTTAAAGAATTATGCTTTTAAATGTCGTAAAGGTTACCTTATGTGATGGTAGTAAGAAATATGACGACTTCAGTATTTATTTGGAAAACAAGGTATCTGTGGATAATTTATTTTTTAATTTGACAGTCACTGCAGTTTACGCACAAAATTTGCGTGGATTTCACATTTCAATGCGATTGAAACACTACATAAATCAGTCATACAAATCGTAGCAGAAGTAAGCAAAGTAACATTATTAAACGATGTTTACCCCGTGTTGGTTCCGGGCTCCTTTGGAGAATAGACTAACTGCCGTTCTGCCAGGCAAGTCGTAAAAAACGACCGATTAACTATGCGAGTCACTACCATCGTGGCTACTAGGTGGTAGAGTTCTGCATTGTCTCGCCCGGGTCTGGTACCACCGCCTTACCTATTCCTGTCGCAATAGCGTCAGTACTTGTCGCTGTCGTGTTCCGGTTTGGATGGTAAGGTAGCCGGTAAACTTATTCATGTGGCATTAGACCTCGCCACAAGATAGCAACGCACCATTAACATCTTTGGTGTCTATAGGCGATGGTTGACTCTTTCCATCAGGAGACCCATCTGCTTGTTTGCTATCTTATGGTGTAGTCCAAAAAAGTACTTTAAAATATATTGTTTTTACTATACGAGTCGTTCCGTCATACGATACAAATAAGTGTTGTCAACATGGATTTTTGGATTTTTGTAAAATACTTAGAATTATAAAGATAGACAAAAATGGTAGAAAATATATAAGATTTTGGAACGAAGTTCCTTATGAGGCATTGCGGAGAGGTACCCTAGCCAGCAAAAAACGTCCGTAACATTAAAAAAACGTAAGATCCTATTAATATTGTAAATACGAAAGTATGTTTAAATGGATGGATTGATGTTTGTTCCACTTTCACGCAGAAACTACTGACCAGATTTAAATGAAACTTGACTGTACTATACATTATACATCAGTATATCGCAAAGGCTACAATTTATAAATATTTTGTGTAATTTGGCAGTAATATAATGATGATTATCAAGTAAGTCGGAAAAATTCCTGCCTTTTGAGAGATTTCTTGGCTTGCGCTGCCTAAACCGTTGAAGTTACACGAGGATAATGTAAGGCAGGATTGTTTTTCTTAAATATTTCTAAATAAAAGTTCGCGAGAGCATATATCTAACTTTTATGTGGAATCTATTATACCCAAAATAGTGAGCAATAAATACAATTAAATTAAATACTTTTTTTTAAAACACATTTCGAATTATTTATTTATTTTTTATTAAAATTAATAATGCAGAATTTTATGTAGATGAACTTTGTCTAAAAAATTCGAACGAATAGTTAAAAAGTTATCACGATAAGATTAGACCGAATGGAGCCTCATATGCGGCGCGGCGCGCAAACCCACAGAGGTGAACAGAAATAAAAATAACTACGTTAAAAAAACCGACTTCAAATACTAAAAAGTAAAAAATAATAAAGATTTAATATTAATTAAATACTACCTATTATTTATATGTGCTATTTACTAATAGGTTTGAAGTCGGTGCCAAGCCAATCCGGCACGCACGCGCGGGCAGACGTCGTTGACGGACGTCTTTAATACTTACATAAAATTTTTAAAAGAAAGAAAATATTTATTTGCAAGAATATGGGTGTTACAAGTTGTTAAAAATTAATCACGCTACCAACATATTCTACCATTACGTGGTGTGAATATTAAATTAAAAATTTTGACGCGGTTTAGCCTAATTGATAATTTTACATTAATTCACATGACCATTTAATTTAGGAATTCTGTTGAATACATTTTCGTAATTATTTTTTTCATAATTCTTTGTATTGATTGAAGCATAATATGAAGAATATTAACATTTAATTGCTCTTTATTAAGTATATTTATGCATCTTAATCTTTAAGGTAGGCATTTCATTGTATTAATTTGTTCGTATTCATTTAAGTGATTAAAATATTAATATTTTTAAGGCTTGGCACTGACTTCAAACCTATTAGTAAATAGCACATATAAATAATAGGTAGTATTTAATTAATATTAAATATTTATTATTTTTTACTTTTTAGTATTTGAAGTCGGTTTTTTTAACGTAGTTATTTTTATTTAATACTTTTTAGTGTATTTTTAACTATTTTTTGGTAGACCTACAACAGATGCTGCGCGCCGTAACAAACATAGATCTCAAGACACCGGAACGGATAGAAGTAGTCGTCTCCCTAAAAATGCTCTTCGAGACATAATGTTACGTTCTTGTGAGACTATTAAAGATCATTAAAAACGTTTGATCATTGAAAACACGCTAACGAACGTCAAGAAACTTTTGAACAGTATAATTCTAGACTCGATAAGATCCAAGAGCGTCTAGCGAATGAGTCTTTTGAGCAGAGAGCGAATAGACTTGGTCTCATTAATGAGCGTCTAGCGAACGAATCTGCCGAGCAGAAGGCTCATAGAATTGGTCTCATTAATTAGCGTTTAGCGAAGGAGTCCGCCGAGCAGAGAGTTCATAGATTAGAAGTGATACGAAACCGTACAGCAACCGAGTCTGCTCAGCAATGTTAGAACCGACTAGTGGCAGCGAGTCAGATGTCAAAAAGACTTCGTTCAATGAGTGAGCGTAATTTTATAATCACCATAAGTCAATATACTGAAGTACCATGTACAATTTATAAGAAATTATTATATCCAAAATAATAGACGTCATTAGCCACAGCACTTTTTGAATTCCTTCCGGAGGAGCTACCGTTGCTCGACTACCATAAAAAAAAAGAAAAGTTCCTTCTCAGGCCTACTGGAACAACATGAAACTTAGAAACTTAGAAACATGAAACTTAGAACTAGACGTAGAACAAAGCTTTTGTCAAGAGTAGTTCCTTTTATAACTAGTTACCAGCCGCACCAAAATGCTAGTCAACACGAATCAAACGAACCCAAACTTGATACTTTTTGTCATTTAAGTACTGAGATCCTATGGCCACTTACTGGCTTCCTTATCGGAGCCTGAAGGATCCTAATTATCACCAAGCACCAGTGCTCGTCAAAACGAATCAAACGAGCCCAAACTCGATAGAATTGAGTCAGTTAATTACTGAGCTTCTATGGCCACCTTGTGGCTTCATCATCGGTCCCTGCAGGATCCTAGTTACCGAATCACCAAACACCAAAGTTCTCGTCAACACCAACCAATCAATCCCAAACTTGAAAGAGTTCTGTCATTTAATTACTGGACTCCTATGACCACCTTCTGGCTTCATCATCGGACCCTGCAGGATCCTATTTACCATCAAGCACCAAAATACTCGTCAACACGAATTAAACGAGGTGAATCTCGATAGAGTTGTGTTATTTAAGTACCACTGAGCTCCTATTGCCACCATCTGGTTTCATCATCGGACCCTGGATGATCCTAGTTACAACCAAGCACCATAGTGCTCGACAACACGAATCAAACGAGCCCAAACTTGATAGAGTTGTGTCATTTAATTACTGAGCTCCTATGGACACCATCTGGTTTCATCATCGGACCCTGCAGAATCCAAGTTACTACCAAGCATCAAAGTGCTCGTCAACACCAATCAAACGAGCCCAAACTCGATAGAGTTCTGTCATTTAATTACTGAGCTCGTATGGCCACCTTCTGACTTCATCATCGGACCCTGCAGAATCGTAGTTACCACCAAGCACCATAGTGCTCGTCAACACGAATCAAACGAGCCCAACTCGATAGAGTTGTGTCATTTAAGTACTGGGCTCCTATGGTAACCTTCTGGCTTCATCATCAGACCCTAGAGGATCCTAGTTACCAACAAGCACCAAAGTGCTCGACAACACCAATCAAACGAGCCCAAACTCGATACAGTTCTGTCATTTAATTACTGAGCTCCTATGGCCAACTTTTGGCTTCATCATCAGACCCTGGAGGATCCTAGTTACCACCAAGTATAAAAGTGCTCGTCAACATGAATCAATTGAGCCCAAACTCGATAGAGTCTTGTCATTAAACGATTTTTAACCATTTAATTACTAAGTTCCTGTCACCTTCCGAATCCATTATCAGATCAGGTCTGTCTCATAATAAGTTTTCATTGTCATCCAATTTACATACGTATGCAAAATTTCAGCTCAATCGGTAACCGGGAAATGGATCAAATTTACTTGCAAGATTTGATTTCAGACATCGGCATAGGTAAAATAAATAAAAAAATGCTCATTAAATAAAAACTACTGGGCCTACATGAATCAAATTTTTATGGGACCAATTCGAAACTATTCCGCATCAAACAAAAAAAGAGTCACGTAAATCGCTTCAGAAACCTCGGCGTAATCGGTGTACATACATAAAATAAAATATACCGGCCGAATTAAGAACCTCTTCCTTTTTTGAAGTCGGTTAAAAGTGGGCGATTGTGAATGACATTATTCGAATAATTCGATTGTATAAGTCCTTAAAATTATTGGAATAACCTTATAATAGTCGAATTTGAAAAAAACGAGAAGTAATTAAGTATGTATTGCGTCACCTCAATCCTTTCGCTAACTCATTGGTCAA
The DNA here is from genome assembly GCA_036924255.1 of Apodemia mormo. Classification (NCBI taxonomy): domain Eukaryota; kingdom Metazoa; phylum Arthropoda; class Insecta; order Lepidoptera; family Riodinidae; genus Apodemia; species Apodemia mormo. The sequence continues at coordinate 5,672,056 of JAUPFN010000025.1, forward strand.
TTCAAACACCACGCAGTTATTAGTCAATTTAAATAGCGCTTACTTTCCCGGTTTTCTGCTACATACTATTGTCGCATTTCACGAAATCACTCCGATAGATTGCAGGAAAGAAAAAAGAAAGATGTTACACATTAATAACATTATTTTTTATTTTATATATTTATATTACAATGTATCCTGCCTTAAACTAAGACAGGTTTTCTTTGAGAGAATTAGTCGTATTTCTTCATCATTTTTTCTTTTTGTTTCTGGCAGAAATAGCAACACAAAGATGGATCCGATTAAGTTAATGCCTCCATATACAAAAAATGTCGTGTACTCCCCAAAGTTGACTGATATCGGAGTGTATATTACAATTGACACGAATGAAGTAAACCATACGTATGATACTACGCCTCCCATCACTTTTGCTCGAATCTGAAAAGAAATACGTTACAAATAAAATTGTATCTATGTATTCTAATATTATAAAAATGAAAATTGATCTATCTGCTTTTTAGAAGTAGAAACTTCTTAAATCGCTTAAGACGTTTTTTGGCCAGCAAAAATAGTATGAGTTTGCGTCAACGTCATCAACGTGCTAATGTTTAAGACCACAGAAATAGAAACAGTGTGCGGAAAATAGTATATTTTAAACTCTGTAGATGACACTATAATAAATCAATGTTTTTCACTTCTTTTGGCAGTCCTCATGGATGCTTTCAATTTTTTTGTACAGAAGAGGGGGCAAACGGACATGGGTGATACCTACAATTGACAATACAATCGGAAGAGTATGAGATTTGGCACAGGTAAAGTTTACATTTTTTATAGAAGAATGACTTTTATAGAAGAAAACGAACAGATAGCTCACCTTCACTTGGTGATCGTATAAGTGTGAGATAGGTCTATTACAACTAATCACATGTAAAAGATAGTTGCATGTATAGATCATAAGATAGCAAACAACAAGTGTCATAAGATAGCAAACAAATAGATGGCTCTTCTGGTGGAAAAAGAAAACCATCGCATACAGACATTAAAGATGTTAATGTTGCGTTGCTATTTGTGTTACGTGGTGTTAATGTGAAATGCATAACTTTACCGGCTCCCTTACCCTCCAAACCAGTGTACAACAATGACAAACGTGACGCTATTTCAGCATGAATAGGTAAGGCTGTGGAACGAAACCCGGTCAGACTTTGGAGAACTCTACCACCAAGTAGTCACGATGGTATTGACACGTACAGCCATTCGTTCGCGTTTTACAAACTACTTGGCAGAATGGCAGACGGTCTATTCTTCTAAGGGGAATTGGACTGACATGGTAGAAATATGATACAGTTACTATTTACTTATAACATAATAAAGAGGGTAACTGCAAGCCGGTAAATATTGGAATGGCTGTGTACTTCTAAGATTCAGTTCAATTGACTACTCTAAAAAAGATTAGGAACTTGGACTTACTTGGTAACTAAACATCTCCGTCATAATGATGAATGGCAATGGCGAAATTCCTCCTGCAAACATGAAGACAGCTAGCATCATTGCCGATACTGGTAGCCAGGAAGGGACTGTTCCTCCCAAACGTGAAGTAAGTATAGTTATTCCGACAGTCACCATTGAGATAAATGAAATAAATAACACTCCAGACAGCAGAACCTGTAATAAAATTAATACTGTTTATTAAAGGAATGAGCTTAGTTGAACATAATTGAGCATTATTACTTCTAACAACGGTACTAAAACTTATTTATTTAACTATTTTTGCAATATGCAATATACTACAAATGCAATTTGCGTATGACAATAACTAAGTCATTGCAAATGGTCTATTTCAACGTTATCATCGTCGACTATACATCTGGGCTTCACATGGAGGTAAACATCTATCCTCAACTCCCTTATAATACCTAGCGCAGGTTGTAAGTCAGACCATGGACACTTGATAGTGAAGTTTACAGCTAGAACTGTGTCTAAACAAAAGAGGATTTAAGTGAAAGACCATAAGAAAATTAATAAAACTAGGTATATAACAAAACTGGGTATATTGGCCTAATATACATCTGGCTGAGGCAGTACCACAAATATTGTTGAACCAGGCTAAAAATTTCATCTAAAAAAATCAGAGTTTCTAAGCCACCATCCGAAATATGTAGGAAACAACACTAAATGGCACACATTACTTTTGCTTTAATTGAGGATCGAAGACATAAGAAAGCGAAAGGAACTGATATTCGAGATTTAGATCAATTATTTGTACAAATTCAAGCAAGTTGTAGACTAGACTTCAACTTATACCTCCGCAACATATATAAACCAGTCAAAGCACATACAGAAAAACATGAATTCAGAGATATATCTAACGCATTATATATAACGCAAAATTAGTAAAATAACCAAAGCTCTAGCCTCTAAAACCTGGACTATCGAGGACACCAACTGTATTGATTTAGTTGTAACAAATTTAGGCAAATCTCGATAACATGAAAAATCTATGTTTTGTCACTATTTCAGGGCTCAGTTACGTTGTTTTTCCATTCCAAGCCCCAATAATGATATTCCATCTTTGAATAGAACTTTAAAAACATCTCGGGTTTGCAATAAAAATGTTCGATTGAGGGATCGTTTGTGAAATATGAATTTTCGAGATGCTTATATTTGTTACAGTCAAGAATGTTTATATTTCAAGCTAAACGATTTCTTTAAAATGTGTGAAAAAATCAGGGTAGTTGTTTACATAACTAAATAAATGGAAAACTATCACAGTTTAGTAGACTTAACAAAATAAGTAATAGTAGTCAGAAAATTTAGAATGTAATTAAGTATATTGACGGTGAACTTGGGGTGTAGATATATCCATCAATGCCATTAAATAGGTTAAACGTTGATAACGTGAAAAATAAAAAAGTTTTTGTCTTAGCCCGCATCATTTTGATGAGCTACATTACATTGCGCGTAGCCCGACACCATTGATTTTAAAAATCCATATATCCAATAACAAATTTAGGCAAATCTCGATAACATGAAAAATCTATGTTTTGTCACTATTTCAGGGCTCAGTTACGTTGTTTTTCCATTCCAAGCCCCAATAATGATATTCCATCTTTGAATAGAACTTTAAAAACATCTCGGGTTTGCAACAAAAATGTTCGATTGAGGGATCGTTTGTGAAATATGAATTTTCGAGATGCTTATATTTGTTACAGTCAAGAATGTTTATATTTCAAGCTAAACGATTTCTTTAAAATGTGTGAAAAAATCAGGGTAGTTGTTTACATAACTAAATAAATGGAAAACTATCACAGTTTAGTAGACTTAACAAAATAAGTAATAATAGTCAGAAAATTTAGAATGTAATTAAGTATATTGACGGTGAACTTGGGGTGTAGATATATCCATCAATGCCATTAAATAGGTTAAACGTTGATAACGTGAAAAATAAAAAAGTTTTTGTCTTAGCCCGCATCATTTTGATGAGCTACATTACATTGCGCGTAGCCCGACACCATTGATTTTAAAAATCCAAGATACACAATCCCGAAAACAAAACTGACACTCAAAACTGTCGCTAGTTATTAATCTAATAAGTTTATACATGGGGCACAGTAAAAGTTTTGCACTTCTAGCTAATCGGAACTATTTGAATTTCAAATGTTATATTTTTAAAACGTTGCAACCTTCTTAGTAATAAAAAAAACAATTGGCGGGAAATGATTTGTCAATTGTTTTTTTATCACACATCAAAGTTCTACGTACGCAACGAAAATGGAATTAAGTCGAAAAAGATTTTAGAGCGATGATTTTTTATGATTTTAAAAGTTCTCTTTCTCCGCAAGACTGTACCGCTCGTCTTCAAAATGTTTTTGGGACAGAAGCACCTTGTTTGAACACCATGAAGCGATAGTTTCCTGAATTTGAGAGAGGTCCAGTTTCTTTACATGACGAATTTCGTGAAGGGCGGCCTACAACTGCAGTCAACGAAAATAATGTGGCTACTATTAAGCGGTTAATTGAAGAAACCCCCCGGATTACCTATGAGACAATTCGAGGACTATTGGGGATTGGTATGAGCCAAATTCAAAAAATTTTACACGAAGAATTGAAAGTTCCGAAACTTTGTTGTCGTTGGATCCCTCATGAACTGACAGCGGAGCAGAAGCGGGCTCGCGTGGACTGGTGCTCACAGATGCTACTGAAGTACGACCACGGACATTCTAATGCTGTTTACGACGACGACGAGCAGACGAAACGTGGATTTATTGTTTTGAACCCGAAAATAAACAGCGATCTTGTGAATGGGTGTTTGAAAATGAGAACAGGACAACAAAAGTGAGACAGATGAGAAACGTTGGTAAAAAATGATCGCGTTTTTTTTTCAGCTACGGGTCCCATCTGTACAATTCCACTTGAAGATTAAAAGAGTGTTAATGCCGAGTGGTATTCTACCATTTGTTTACCCAGGGTGTTAGAAAAAGTTCGCGAAAGACGACCCAAAAGCCGCATTCTCCTACACCATGATAACGCTTCATCACACACGGCCAACAAAACAAAGTCATTTTTAGCTTCCGTATAAGTACATCTCATCACTCATCCTGCGCATAGCCCCGACCTAGCACCCTGTGATTTCTGTATTTTCCCCAAAATTAAAGATTTGATGAGAGGTTTTACTTTTACCAACTCCGAAGAGGCAGTGATAGCGTTCAATCAGCACGTAGAAAACATGCCTTCAGATCTGTGGTCCTCCTGTTTTAAAAAATGGTTCGATCGCATGAAAAAATGTTTAAAATGTAAAGGCAATAAACATAATATTTTTGTTATAACATGTTGTTTTTTTAAGTTACGCAAAACTTATAGTGTGACCTACGTAGTTAGGGCAAAAACATATATTTTTGCATAATCAAGCTTAAGCGCGCAAGATTTGTAGTTGTTTTTAAAAATCAATGTACAAAAATTAATAAAATTGAGTGTCGCAACTGACGCGATTCTATTTAAAAGAAGCGCACAATTTAAAATTGTGCCCTCATTTTTAGAGGACGTTTTTGAGATACTTATTGTGTATCTTGGGTTTTTTTATCAATGCCCGATACGCTCTTATTAAAAATGAAAATAAATTCAAAAATGTGTTTATTTTATCTCATGATAGGTATATTCATATAATAATACAAAAGTTTTAGTGATAAGTAGTGTACCTACCTTTTTGTGAAAGACTGGTTCCTGTAATAGGTTCGAGACCTCCGTTATAAGTCACCAGTGCCCACTTCACAATTTGTTCACAAATTGTTAAAATTACAAGTTGGTCATGTATAATAATATTATTACAAAAAACATTAAACAAATTATCTAAAAACAACAATATTTTACTAAAAAATAGCCTGGCTTTTGAACAAAAAATCTGCCTTACTACTAGCACTTCGTAAAAGGACGGCATAAGGCTAAATATACCCATCACAACCATCGTGACTTCTAACTTGATGATTGAATTCTGCTATGTCTCGATGAACTTTGGCAACATTTATATATTCCCGCTGCAATAGCTTCGTGGCTTGTAACTGTCATGTTCCGGTTAGGAGGATAAAGTAGCTGATAAAATTATACCTGTAGTAATCCAACCCCATGACATGGAAACGCACCATAACATGTATAACAACAATCCTATGAAATAAATAAAATAAAAAAAATAACTTACAAAATTACTAAAATTTCAAATTACCTTTCTTCCAAATCTTTCCACAATTACTAACAATGATAAAGAACCAATAATCATCACAGTTGGTAAACTCAATGCTTGCAGTTCGGGACTGATATTAAATTCGACTCCGGTTGAATTCAATATTGTAGTTGCATAAATAATTAATATAAATGGTCCAAACGCGCGGAATGTGAAGACAAACAAAATCAGTATCAGACCTCGAAGCGATGATGGTTCGGTAACTGAAATTTAAAACAGAAAAATATTATTACGAATAAAATAATATTCGAAAAGGAGGTTCTCAATTCAATTATATTTTCAACCAACTTCCCAAAAGTAGGAGTTATCAATTTCTTTTATGTTTGTCTGTATGTTTCTTTTATGTTTACCCTTCTCCTCAGAACCAATTTCAATTTTTTTTTTGTTTGGGAGGATAAACTTTCCGTACGGTCCTATGTAAATTTAGTAAAGATCTGATACAGATTATGCATCTTTGATACGCTGCATGAGAGAATAGTCTAAGAGCTACTGAACCCTCCGACTAACCCGCTTCGCACAAAGCTATAAATTTTTTAAATAGTATTTTACTACCGGGCAATCAAGAAAATGCCGTTCTGGCAGGTACCTTGCGGTTGGTCACCATATTTAAAAAATTTAAAAATATAAAAATACTTTTTTTCATAACCTGCTCGCACAAAGCTACAATTTTAATATGTTGTAATTTACATATGTTCAAGTCTAAAAAAACTGACAACCTGTTTTGATGGTTGCAAGTATGCACCAGACGATAGAAAAGTTGTCATAGGGATTGTAATTCATAACCATAGCTCGCACATAGCTGACATTTTGTGGACATATTTATTCAGTAGCGCGGGGGCGGTCTATAATATTATTATATATTATAGACCGCCCCATTGGACGAGTGGTTAGTGACCCTGACTTTACAATCGACGGGGCTCGGGTTCGATCCCCGAGGGGGACAAGCATTTATGTGTATGCTCATCACTATCACATCACATCACAGCAATAGATAAATTCAATATTCCTGACATTGAAGGCCGCACAAGTCTGTAACGCTCGTATTCTTACCGGGCGTCATAGCTACTCACCAGTACATAAACTCGTCTGGCAGACACTTGCAACCGCCTGATTGGGTTGGCTTTTTATATATACTTTTCACGCTATTGAATGAACATTTTTACAAAAATTCAGCCTTGTGCGAGCAGGTTATGAATTACGATCCCAATGACAACTTTGCTATCGTCTGGTGCATACTTGCATCCATCAAAACAGGTTATCAGTTTTTTTAGACATAAACATATATATATATATATATATATATATATATATATATATATATATATATATATATATATATATATATATATATATATATATATATATATATATATTATAGAAGAGGGGGCAAACGAGCAAGAGGTGCACCTGATGGTAAGTGATCACCGCCGCCCATGGACATCTGCAATACCAGAGGTCTTGCAGTGCGTTGCCGGCCTTTTAAGAATGAGTAAGCTCTTTTCTTGAAGGTCCCTATGTCGTATCCGTTCGGAAATACACCTGCCGTAATTCATTCCACAACAGAGTAGTGCGAGGCAAAAAGTGTCCTGAGAAACGCACAGTTGTGGATTTCCAGACATCGAGATGGTGATAATGGAACTTTAAATTTTGACGCGATGTCCGATGGTGGATTTCGGCGACAGGAATTATTCCAAACAACTCGTCGGAACACTCCCCATGATAAAGACGATAGAAGATGCAGAGTGAACCTACATCTCTGCGTAATGCCAAAGAGTCGAGCTGTTCCGAAATAGCCTGGTCGTCAACGATTCGAGCCGCTCTACGTTGTATGCGATCAAGAGGAAGAAGCTGGTATTGGGGAGCTCCGGCCCAGAGATGAGAACAGTACTCCATGTGAGGCCGAATCTGTGCCTTATAAAGTTGAAGGCGATGGGCCGGCAAAAAGTACTGTCTCGCTCTGCTGAGCACACCGAGCTTTTTAGAGGCTAATTTAGCCTTGCCTTCCAAGTGACCGCGAAACTGAACGTAATTCGATATGTCGACTCTCAGGATTCCGACACTAGCTGAGGCTGTCAGGAGAGTATCTCCAAATCGAGGTAATACGACAAAGGGTGTCTTTTTTTGCGGTGAACACGCAAAGCTGTGTCTTCTTGGGGTTAAAAGTGACCAGGTTTTGACGACCCCATTCAGAGACATCGGTAAGTCGATTCTCGACTTCAGACACAGCTTGTTTCGGCACTCTTCGACGTGTTCCCGAGAAATACCGCTTCGGCTGGAGTATGTAGCATTACCAGTACTGTCATCCGCATAGCAATGTATGTTGCGAATTCGCATCATGTCATTGATATGCAGAAGAAACAGAGTCGGTGATAGCACGCAGCCTTGGGGAACACCAGCATTGACAGATTTAAGGTCGGAGCACGCACCGTCGACAACGACCTTGATGCTCCGGTCACCCAAAAAACTGGTGATCCACTTGTATAATTTCTCGGGAAGCCCATAGGAAGGCAGCTTCGCGAGAAGCGCTTTGTGCCATACCCGATCAAAGGCCTTCGCTATGTCCAAACTAACTGCCAACGCCTCCCCCTTGGACTCAACTGCTTCCGCCCACCTATGAGTTAGGTGTACTAGAAGGTCACCAGCTGAACGGTCGCGACGGAAACCGTACTGACGGTCGCTAATCAGCTGGTGCTCTTCTAAATACTTGAGGAGCTGAGAGTTGATGATCGTCTCCATAATTTTGGAGAACAAGGTGGTTAAGACTATGGGCCGATAGTTAGACGGATAAGAGCGATCTCCTTTTTTAGAGATGGGATGAACCAAAGCTGTCTTCCATGAATTCGGTACCACGCCGAGTGAGTAGGAGAGCCGGAATAGGCATGTTAGTGCTGGTGCCAACTCTGGAGCACACACTTTTAGCACGATCGGAGGGATGCTATCCGGCCCACTCGACTTATGGATGTCCAAGGAAAGTAGTGCTTTACGCACAGATGACTGCCGAAATTGTAGTTCTGGCATGGAATTTTCACACTGTGGGATGGTAAGCGGTGTGTTCCCTTGGTCAGCCAGAGTCGAGTTGGCCGCAAAGAAGGAGCCCAGGAGATCGGCCTTCTCCTTTACGGTATGGGCCAAAGAGTCATCGTCTCCGTGCAAGGATGGAAGAGAGGGCTGTGAGAAATTCCCTAAGACAGCCTTGGCGAGAAACCAGAACGCACGGGTCCCTGAAGGAAGGCAAACTAATTTCTCGCCAATTCTGCCTATGTGTTCAGATTTTGCCTTGGCGAAAGCTCTTTTGTGGTACCTCGAGGCGGAATTGTACTCCTTACGTAATATGCTGGTTTTTTCATCACAAGATTCGGACGCAGCAGCCCAAGCCCGGTAGCACTCGTGCTTTCGGCGTGAAGCCGTTTTACAAGAGCGACCAAACGAAGGCTGAGACTTACCACCAATTGGTACCGCAGAAAATGGAATGAAAAGTTCTATGCCCTGCAGCACCACATCGGCAATAGAGTCAGCGACTACACTCGGATCATCCAGCGAGAAGCACAACCGCCCCCATGGGTAGGACGCAAAAAAAGACCACATCCCGTCCCAATCTGCTGACCTATAGTGCCAAATACGACGACAGCCTGCTAAAGGAGGCCGTGGTAGGCGCGAAACCGGCACTTTACTCCGGATCAGGCAGTGGTCTGACGAACCAAGTGGGACGTCCACAGATACCTGATAATGGTCCGGATGAGAGGTCAGCAGAAGGTCCAACAGTGAAGGCGTATGGTCATCCACATCGGGAACTCGCGTGGGCGAAGTTACCAGTTGTATAAGACCATACGCCAAGGCAAAATCGTGAACAGACCTCCCCGCATGATCGGTGGTGCGCGAACAAAGCTATTCGGCATGGTGGGCATTAAAATCGCCCAAGATCACCATCTCTGCGGAGGGGGCCTGCTCTAAAGCGGAATCTACGGCCGTTTGTAAATGCTCAACGAGCCGGTCAACTTCAGTATTCCCGCTATGGGACCTGTATAGGCACGCGTAGCTGCGTGGATGGTCGTCGCAGGCTACGCGTAACCAGAGGATGAATAGGTCCTGACCTTCAAGTAAGTCTGCCGAGGCGCCGGTAGCAGATATCTTCTCTGACGTATGCGCACACACCAGCCCGCGGTTCAAAGGAATGTTCCAGTTTGTACCCCGGGTAGGAGAGGTAGGAAGTATCAGCCGGAGAAGATATCTGTGTCTCGGTCAAGAAGAGCAAAGCTGGCTTCGCCGTCTTGAGATGGCAATGGACGGCGTTCAAGTTGGAATGAAGCCCCCTAATATTACAGAAATCCACAGTAAGCGTGGTAGGGGGTGTTATGGCTTTCTTGCTTTGTCTGCCCCGGACAGGATTGTTTGTGAGCGCAATTTTGCCCCCCCCCCCCCCAGAATACGCAATTGAACAACATAGTTTATATTTTCTTACCAATAGTAGATAGGTATGTCATATTCTTTTCGTATTTCACCGGCTAGTTAGCGGTAAAAAATTAATTTTATATATGAAAGCGTTTTATATTTCTTTGCATTGTTTTGAGGAAAGCAATATGTGTATATGCCTAGACGGAAATGGCAACTGCGTATCATTGAAGGTACCACTGCCACCGCGACTTCAAGCCTATACTGGACCTGCAATTGCCTGTTTCATGGCCTTTGCAATAGTACTAGTTTTAAAACCAGCGTAAGTATAGTAAAAGTACAGTATTAGTAACCATAGAAATATATACCTATGGCTGTTATTGATATATCAGGAAGATCTCTGAATCGCGCTTCTTCCTTTTTCATGTACTCTAATTCATTTTGTACTTTCTGGTCATTATTTTTGAGGCCTCTCAAGTGTGCTATTATTTCTGCAGCTTCCTAGATTAAAAAGAAATGAAAATTTTTTATAGTGACAACAAACATTTACTATTAATATAATTTTTTGTAGTAACTAAATTTGAAACCAACACATTATGTATTACCAGTACTGGCATAATCGTAATAACTTGTTATAAACCTGTGTATGTGGTTTGCGATTCTTTAATTTATAGCAGCACTTAGAATGTTTTATCGTTTTAATTACCATACTGCTAGGCATCTCATTTAAATTGAGACAAGGCTAGTACATGTTACTAACATCATGACTACGAATTAGTTGGTAGATTTCTACAACCTCTTGGTCCTACCTATTCCTGCCGTAATGGCATCGGTGCTTTTCGTTGACGTGTTCCAGTTTGGAGGACAAGGGAGCTGATAAAATTATACATGTGGAATCCGAACCGGCCACATAAATATAAAAACAACATAATAAAAAGTAAGACAAACCTCATATTTACCCTGTTTTACCAGAAACAAAGGAGATACAGGAGCTTTTACCATTAACAATCCAACAATAATAGGTAATGATAATGAAATGTACATTACTTTATAATAATCCATATAAGCTCCAATGGTGTACATAATAAATATGCCAATGTTTTGGAAAAGCACAATTAGAGCTCCAAGAATTCCTCTCATGTCATCTTGACTTATTTCTTTCACATACATTGGGATCACATTGAAAATGCCTCCTGCGGTAAACCCACTTATAGCTCTAGCAATAATAAGCGTTGTGGAAGTTGAATATACGATTCTTAATAGCCATGATAGCTGTAACAAATATAAATTTAAATTAAAGTAACTTAAATTGTATAGTATATTTTGATAAAGTCGTTGTTATTGTAAGGGTCAGATTGAGAAAACCTGCCATTTTAACGTTCTATTCATAATGGCAATCGCTTATTATGTGAGAAATGGAAAATTTGCGTTTTATCATAAAACTTTTTTCTTATTTTCACGACACGCAATGTAAAGCGCACATTGCTAGGATTCATCATGCCCGCTGAATTCAAATTTTGTGTGGTATGTGTTTCAACTAATTAATCCGAGTGCTAGTTCCATCTTTACCTAATATCTCATGGTAACGATAGACAAATAAAACACATAAATGTATAGGATTAAGCTAGCGAGAGTTTGTGATAGAATATATTACACATAACAAATAGCAGAGCCAAAAAAATTTACTGCAACTTTTTATATCTAAAATATAAAAAACATTTTTCTTTGACTCCGTAATTTATCTCACTTTCTCTCTTAACCACCTCCATAATATACTCATCTCATTCCCTCACAAATTAACTAGAATATAAAGTTCCACTCCAACCGCATATTGAACTCGCGCTCGATTTTTTCACTATTATGACTTACCGCTAATGGTATAGTTAAGATTATAGCACCTCGCTTACTGCCGTATACGTCACAAATGTATCCAGATATCGGAACAGCTATTGCAGCGGTTAAGCTCATAGAACTTGCTATCCAAGTTATTGCGCTGTCAGATAGTGGAGCGCCAGTAGGGGAGGCATCAGACTGAAGGATTTTAGTCGCTGGAGACATCCACCCAGATTCAAATCCGTATGATAGCGTAATAAAATTCACTGTAAACAATAAAATCAAATGTCTTGACAAATAATATCCACCTACAGCTTTATAAGGCGCAAATCCGGTCTTATATGGAGTACTGCTCTTATTTATGGCGGTGGCTTCCCCAGCACCAGCTCCTTCGTTTTGATCGTAATAAACGTAGAGAGGCTCGAATCATCGACGAGAGGACCTGTTTCTATTGCATTATGTGGAGGTGTGGGATCGCTCTGCATCTTCTATTAAATATAATAACAGAAATATTCAGAGAAACTGTTAGGATTAATTCCTACTGCCGAAATATTACCATGTCGAGACATCGCGACAACATTCCAAATTTCATCCTTACTATACAAATTGCGATGGAAAAGCAAAAATGTGAATTTCTACAGAAATCCATAACTGTGCGATTCTTGACACAGCTTGCTATTGTATGTGCTATAGCATGTTAAAAGTTATTCTTAAATTTTAGATTATTTTGAAGTCAAAAAAGCCTAGGATTATTTGCTCTTCATACTAATCTTTGATAACTGACTAAAAATAGTAATTGAAAAAAGGACAAGCTCGCTAAGATTCTTCTACTCTAAGGTTTTTTGAATAAATTTTGACTTCGACATGTAGCACTAACACCTGCCACATGAATAGCAACGCGCTACTATCATCTTTAATATCAGTAGGCGATGGTTATTTCTTTTCGTCAATAGCAACTTTTCTGAGACTAACTTTTAAATAGAGAGGAAATATTTAATTAATTGTTTATCAATTAATTAAAATTTCCTCTTTATAAAATTAGTGTAGATGAACAAAGACATCTATGTACTATGTAACTCATTAGAATCTCTGTAGATGAACAAGAAATACGCGCAACGTTCTCCCAATCTACTGGAAATATCCGGCGTTTGTATGTAAATATTATTTATTTATTTTTATGGCATATATAATTATTTGTTCAGCGATATAGTTCACGGGATATCACACTGTTTGTTTAATAATAATTAAAACATTCTTGAAACTTCGCATGCGTCTTTCTATTGACAAACACAAAAACGTTTTGTTTTTCAATGATTTTGAAAGCGTTGCGTTTTTTTTAAATATTTTCTTAAAGAAGAGGGGGGCAAACGAGCAGAAGGTGCATCAGATGGTAAGTGATCACCGTCATCTATGGACATCCGCAAAATCAGAGGTCTTTTTTGGTTGTGTTGGGTTGTGGGTATTTTAAGAATGAGTAAATACTTTTCTTGAGTCTCCAAAGTCCGTTCGGAAGCGGGGTTGGTAATTAATTCCACAGAGAAATGGTGTGAGGTGAAAATTGCCGGAAAAAAATCACGTCAATCCACAACAGATTTATAGACTTTGAGATGGTGAGGTTGGAACTTTAAATTTCAGCGCGATGTCCGATGATGGGATTTAGCAGCAAGAATTAATCCGAACAATTGTTGGACAATAAGAACTCTCTCCATGATAAATCCGATAGAAGACGTAGAACAAACATACATCTCTGCGTAATGACAAAGAACTATCGTTTAAAATAGCTTGGTCGTCAAGGACTTGAACTGCACTACGTTGAATGCGATTAAGTGGAAGTAGCTGGTACTGGAAAGCCCCAACCTAGAGTACAATACTTTATGTGAGGCCGAATTTGTACCGTAGAAAGTTGGAGGACAGCGTAGAAAGTTGGACACATCCAGCTTTTTTAAGGTAAATTTAGCCTCGTCTTCCTAACAACAGCGAAACTAGACGCACGATCAAAATATGCCAAATTCATATATGATTCCTTAATGGATACAACCTTAGTGTTAATGTATTTATAAAATAATTTAATAAGTAATTCCAATAATATTTTGTCCAACAAAAATCAACAGCACCAATCTTAGATTTAAATCTTGGATTTTCATAACGAAGCGAGAGATTCTACTTTTGTAAGATGAGATGAATTTGTTTTCCCTTAAATATGTTTATATCTCCGTATCAACTTCATCAATTTTAATCGTAACAAAATTATGACGAATAAACATCACTGCGATCATCATTTCATCTCATCTCAGTATTACAACACAGGTTTTCTTGTAAGGTAGTCAAAGTGAACCGAACTTCAAAAGACTTTCTGTAGGCGTATCACCTAAAGTTTGCAATACCACCACCAGCGATCAGCGTTGACTTTTAATCGTACAAAAAAAATCATCCAAAACGTCGCCAATTACATATTGGTCCCTGGATGCACTTTTTGCAATGTCACAACACCAAAAATAATCAAGTAACAACGACTGCCACTAATATAGAAGACTATTTATATGTCTTGCAATAACTAAACAATTACGATAATTGCGCATTACGAGATGCGCGATCATCCTGCCGGTTTACCAGTTTATCGTATCTGTATTCACCGGTTCGTTGGTTCGCGAGATGAGTGGTGATCTCAATCACCGCATTCTACTGACTAGATAACAATTACCACTATTTCTAACGATAAGGCCGACATCTTTACGTGCAACATTCGCTCGTTGCAGGTTTTCCTATTTACGATCTTGATATTTCCTTATCTTATTTTGTTATAAACGCGCACCTTTATATATATATGCACAATATATACACATACATACCTTTACATACATAGTCCTAGTTTTGAAATCCTAGAATGCTTTTCTACCCATTTTTACGATGATTCAGGCAGTATGTCTGTATGTATACGTGTTTGTGAGTGTGCGTCTCTAACCAACCACTTGCGCAACGCAACGCGACCAATTGGCTAAACAAGTCACTACCATCGTGGCTACTAGGTGGTAGAGTTCTGCATTATCTCGCCCGGGTCTGGTACCACCGCTTTAACTATTAACTACTGCAATAGCGTCAGCGCTTGTCACTGTCGTGTTCCGTTTTGGAGGGTAAAGTAGCCGGTAAACTTATGGATGTGGCATTAGACGTCGCCGCAAAATAGCAACGCACCATTAACACCTTTGGTTTCTATAGGCGATGGTTGACTCTTTCCATCCATCCATAGACCATCTACTTGTTTGCTAAAAAAAAGATCAAAATCAATTTTCGTGTTCAAAAGTTATGACTTTTTAAAAATAGAAGGTTGTACCAATAGTCATCACAAATGGCGTGTTTGGATGAGGAGAGAAATTAATGTAGAGGAAGCAACCCAAATCTACACGAATTGTGACTTCTACCTACCCTCTTCAAGTGTTTTTCAATGTTTCCAACTTTGAGACTTTTTAACACTTTGGTTGCAAAACTCAATAGTTATGTATAGTTTTGACTTCTTGCTGTATAAAATAACTCAATTTAGCAGGAATTTTGAGGGATTGCCTACAGAATCAAAGGATTAACAAACTTTATATTATGGTTCTTTGTTTATTCCTACAAGAAACGACTGAATCTTGATCATCGAGATATTATAGATTATATAGATTTACTGAAAAGTAGAAGGTTTCCTCATTCTTACTCTATCTGTCTTTATTGTAGGATGAACCTTTTAAACCTCTATCTTTTGCCTCCTTGCAACTTTATGGTTAGACGACTTTTATTTACAATTCAGTAGTTAACGTAAATCTATATCTATCTATACATTTTATACAAGATAAAAAAATTCGAAAACCTCCGACACATCCTCAGACCGCCGTTCTGCATCATTTTAAGAGCAAACATGAAAGAACCTTTTAATCTTCGAAAGGAGATCTTGCAGTTTTAGGTTAAGGTTACCATGGTTCCTTACTCAATGATCTTGCGTTGTTTTATTGCAAAGCTCCCATATCCTCCAGTTCCACTATGTAACCCTGGAAATAATTTTGATTCAGAGTGTATGTAAAAATATAACAAATGAGACCACACTCAATGGGCTTATTTTGTTTAGTGCAGGATTTCCACGGCCACTTTCTAGTTCGATTATCAAACCCTGCGAATCTCCTAGTAATAAAATCCAACGATATCAGCCCAAAATCTTCCCCATGTTGGTCCCAGGCTCCTTTGAAGAATAAGCTAACTGCCGTTCAGCCAGGCAGGTCGTAAAAGGCAACCGATTGGCTATACGAGTCACTAACATCGTCGCTAATATGTGGTAGAGTTCTGCATTTTCTCGCCTGTGTCTCGTACCACCGCCTTACTTATTCCTGCCGCAATAGCGTCAGTGCTTGTCACTGTCGTGTTCCGGTTTAGGGGATAAAGAAATCAGCACTATAGAAAGTTCCCTACAGCTGAAAATCTAGCCACTTATAAATTGTTGCGCAACCGATGTAATCAGCTGTGTCGTCGTGCTAAGTGCCGTTATATTCACGATACAATTGTGGCATCTGGTTCTGACTCTGGCAAGGTTTGGAACCTTTTAAGGTCCCTCGGCGTTGGCCGTGCAACTGTTTCTAGTGAATGTAATGTCGATTTAAATGACCTTAATGCTCACTTTTCTACGCCGCCGGTAATTCTGAACAACATTTCTAAGACATCTACTATCGCAAGCTTGGCCTCCAGGGCGCTTCCGCTATGCCCGGAATTTAGTTTTAAACCAGTCAACGAATTAGATGTCAAAAAGTATGTGCTTTCTATTTCGTCTGCAGCTATTGGTAGTGACGACGTGTGCTCGCGTATGGTCCTTCCTATTCTTCCAGAACTTCTTCCGATTCTTACACATATTTGTAATTTTTTCTTTACATCGAGTTCCTTTCCGACAGCCTGGAAAATGGCTTATATTATCCCACTTTCAAAAATTCCAATGCCTCTTCTCTTACGCATTTTCGTCCTATTTCAATTCTACCATATCTCTCCAAGGTATTAGAACACATAGCTCACTCTCAGCTGAATGATTTTCTCAAAAGAAATTCTCATCTTCACCCTCACCACTCAGGCTTTCGGCCGGGACATAGCACCATCACTGCTCTAATCCGAGTAACTGACGACATCCGTCAGGCCATTGATGACAAAAAGCTTACTATTTTTGTTCTTCTGGATTTTAGCAGTGCCTTTAATTCACTAAACCTTGATGTGTTACTAAGAGTACTTGCTTCCCTTAATATTTCTACATCAGCTCTCGACTGGTTTAGATCTTACCTTCAAGGTCGACCGCAAAGTGTAATATCTGGTGAACTTAAATCTGACTGGATCGATTTATATGCCGGTGTGCCGCAAGGTGGAGTCCTTTCTCCACTTTTATTTTCATCATTTATTAACACTAATGTATATTACTACTATACTATATTATGTTTTTTTTATATCATAAGATAGCAAACAAGCAGATGGGTCCCCTGATGGAAAGTGTCAACCATCGCCTATAGATACCAAAGGTGTTAATGGTGCTTTGCTATCTTGTGGCGAGATCTAATGCCACATGCATAAGTTTATCGGCTACCTTACCCTCCGAACCGAAACACGACAACGTCTAGCACTGATGCTTTTGCGGCAGGAATAGGTAAGGCGGTAGTACCTGACTCGGTCGAGCCGATGCAGAACTCTACCATCTAGTAATGGAAAGTACACTTAAAAAATCCATCGAGTCTGAACTTGACCATCTTATCTCTTTCTACACTCGACGCGTGAATTTCGGTAGCACTTCAGCTCCATTTTCAGATCCTCCTTATCATGAACACTAATCAAACTTAGTACTTATAGCAACAAGACTTAGTCCAAACGAGATTATCTTGTTAAAACTCTGCATTAGAGAGTTCCAGTCCCTACATTCAGGCTACAACATGAGCTCAGTTGGTCAGTTGGATGGTGTCATAGAATTGCATTGTCACTGAGCTCTCACAAATCTGCCAAGTTTTTGTAGAAACGGATATCAGAAGAAAGAATGAAGAAGAAATGGCTGAATAGATTCTATTGAATCATAGCTAAGAACCATCTCACGACAGGGCTTTCAATTAATAAAAGCTGCAACCAAATCGGACCATCCGGCTAGCCACTACGATGCCACGGACAGACACACAGATACACAGATACACACCTGAAACTTATAACACCCCTCGTTTTGCTTCGGGGGTTAGAAACAAAGTCCCCCGCCGCATCTGTCTGTCTGTTCGCGCTGAACTCAAAAGTCACTGAACGGATATTCATGCAGTTTCCACAATGGATAGAGGAATTTACGAGGAAGGTTTCAATGTATTATTTGTCCAGGCTTTTTGTATATATTAATTAGTATTTAGCTAGTTAATATTATAAATACGAATGTTTGAATGTTTGGATGGATGAATGTTTGTTACTCAATCACGTAAAAACTACTAAACGCATTTAAATCAAATTTGGCACAAAGATAAGATGATGACATTGAATAGAACATAGGCTACTTTTTATCCCGGAAAAATTAGGTTTTCCTGCGGGATTCACCACAAACTTTTATAATACAGCGGGCTGCATGCTGAAGCTGGTATGTATCAATGCAAAAGTTTGGCTGTTTGGATATTCGTTAATCAATTAAGCAAAAACGACTGAACCGATTAGGATAAAACTTAACACTTATATAGGTGATGACCTGGAAAAGCACATAGGATACTTTATATCCCGAAAAAATAAATTGTTCCCGTGGGATTCACCAAAACCTAATATAATGCTCACTGCACTCCACGCTGGAGCAAGTAAATTATATATTTTGAACAAAAAAATAATGTGATGATAAGTTATGCGTGGTCATGCATTAAAATCAGTGAGTGAATAAAATCAATCATTCTCTGCATTTTTACCCTTTTGGGTGTTTTTTTTTTTAAATTAAATGACAGCTATATATATATATATATATATATATATATATATATATATATATATATATATATATATATATATATATATATATATATATATATATATATATATATATATATATATATATATATATATATATATATATATATATATATATATATATATATATATATATATATATATATATATATATATATATATATATATATATATATATATATATATATATATATATATATATATATATATATATATATATATATATATATATAGCTGTCATTTAATTTAAAAAAAAAAACACCCAAAAGGGTAAAAATGCAGAGAATGATTGATTTTATTCACTCACTGATTTTAATGCATGACCACGCATAACTTATCATCACATTATTTTTTTGTTCAAAATATATAATTTACTTGCTCCAGCGTGGAGTGCAGTGAGCATTATATTAGGTTTTGGTGAATCCCACGGGAACAATTTATTTTTTCGGGATATAAAGTATCCTATGTGCTTTTCCAGGTCATCACCTATATAAGTGTTAAGTTTTATCCTAATCGGTTCAGTCGTTTTTGCTTAATTGATTAACGAATATCCAAACAGCCAAACTTTTGCATTGATACATACCAGCTTCAGCATGCAGCCCGCTGTATTATAAAAGTTTGTGGTGAATCCCGCAGGAAAACCTAATTTTTCCGGGATAAAAAGTAGCCTATGTTCTATTCAATGTCATCATCTTATCTTTGTGCCAAATTTGATTTAAATGCGTTTAGTAGTTTTTACGTGATTGAGTAACAAACATTCATCCATCCAAACATTCAAACATTCGTATTTATAATATTAACTAGCTAAATACTAATTAATATATACAAAAAGCCTGGACAAATAATACATTGAAACCTTCCTCGTAAATTCCTCTATCCATTGTGGAAACTGCATGAATATCCGTTCAGTGACTTTTGAGTTCAGCGCGAACAGACAGACAGATGCGGCGGGGGACTTTGTTTCTAACCCCCGAAGCAAAACGAGGGGTGTTATAAGTTTCAGGTGTGTATCTGTGTATCTGTGTGTCTGTCCGTGGCATCGTAGTGGCTAGCCGGATGGTCCGATTTGGTTGCAGCTTTTATTAATTGAAAGCCCTGTCGTGAGATGGTTCTTAGCTATGATTCAATAGAATCTATTCAGCCATTTCTTCTTCATTCTTTCTTCTGATATCCGTTTCTACAAAAACTTGGCAGATTTGTGAGAGCTCAGTGACAATGCAATTCTATGACACCATCCAACTGACCAACTGAGCTCATGTTGTAGCCTGAATGTAGGGACTGGAACTCTCTAATGCAGAGTTTTAACAAGATAATCTCGTTTGGACTAAGTCTTGTTGCTATAAGTACTAAGTTTGATTAGTGTTCATGATAAGGAGGATCTGAAAATGGAGCTGAAGTGCTACCGAAATTCACGCGTCGAGTGTAGAAAGAGATAAGATGGTCAAGTTCAGACTCGATGGATTTTTTAAGTGTACTTTCCATTACTAGATGGTAGAGTTCTGCATCGGCTCGACCGAGTCAGGTACTACCGCCTTACCTATTCCTGCCGCAAAAGCATCAGTGCTAGACGTTGTCGTGTTTCGGTTCGGAGGGTAAGGTAGCCGATAAACTTATGCATGTGGCATTAGATCTCGCCACAAGATAGCAAAGCACCATTAACACCTTTGGTATCTATAGGCGATGGTTGACACTTTCCATCAGGGGACCCATCTGCTTGTTTGCTATCTTATGATATAAAAAAAACATAATATAGTATAGTAGTAATATACATTAGTGTTAATAAATGATGAAAATAAAAGTGGAGAAAGGACTCCACCTTGCGGCACACCGGCATATAAATCGATCCAGTCAGATTTAAGTTCACCAGATATTACACTTTGCGGTCGACCTTGAAGGTAAGATCTAAACCAGTCGAGAGCTGATGTAGAAATATTAAGGGAAGCAAGTACTCTTAGTAACACATCAAGGTTTAGTGAATTAAAGGCACTGCTAAAATCCAGAAGAACAAAAATAGTAAGCTTTTTGTCATCAATGGCCTGACGGATGTCGTCAGTTACTCGGATTAGAGCAGTGATGGTGCTATGTCCCGGCCGAAAGCCTGAGTGGTGAGGGTGAAGATGAGAATTTCTTTTGAGAAAATCATTCAGCTGAGAGTGAGCTATGTGTTCTAATACCTTGGAGAGATATGGTAGAATTGAAATAGGACGAAAATGCGTAAGAGAAGAGGCATTGGAATTTTTGAAAGTGGGATAATATAAGCCATTTTCCAGGCTGTCGGAAAGGAACTCGATGTAAAGAAAAAATTACAAATATGTGTAAGAATCGGAAGAAGTTCTGGAAGAATAGGAAGGACCATACGCGAGCACACGTCGTCACTACCAATAGCTGCAGACGAAATAGAAAGCACATACTTTTTGACATCTAATTCGTTGACTGGTTTAAAACTAAATTCCGGGCATAGCGGAAGCGCCCTGGAGGCCAAGCTTGCGATAGTAGATGTCTTAGAAATGTTGTTCAGAATTACCGGCGGCGTAGAAAAGTGAGCATTAAGGTCATTTAAATCGACATTACATTCACTAGAAACAGTTGCACGGCCAACGCCGAGGGACCTTAAAAGGTTCCAAACCTTGCCAGAGTCAGAACCAGATGCCACAATTGTATCGTGAATATAACGGCACTTAGCACGACGACACAGCTGATTACATCGGTTGCGCAACAATTTATAAGTGGCTAGATTTTCAGCTGTAGGGAACTTTCTATAGTGCTGATTTCTTTATCCCCTAAACCGGAACACGACAGTGACAAGCACTGACGCTATTGCGGCAGGAATAAGTAAGGCGGTGGTACGAGACACAGGCGAGAAAATGCAGAACTCTACCACATATTAGCGACGATGTTAGTGACTCGTATAGCCAATCGGTTGCCTTTTACGACCTGCCTGGCTGAACGGCAGTTAGCTTATTCTTCAAAGGAGCCTGGGACCAACATGGGGAAGATTTTGGGCTGATATCGTTGGATTTTATTACTAGGAGATTCGCAGGGTTTGATAATCGAACTAGAAAGTGGCCGTGGAAATCCTGCACTAAACAAAATAAGCCATTGAGTGTGGTCTCATTTGTTATATTTTTACATACACTCTGAATCAAAATTATTTCCAGGGTTACATAGTGGAACTGGAGGATATGGGAGCTTTGCAATAAAACAACGCAAGATCATTGAGTAAGGAACCATGGTAACCTTAACCTAAAACTGCAAGATCTCCTTTCGAAGATTAAAAGGTTCTTTCATGTTTGCTCTTAAAATGATGCAGAACGGCGGTCTGAGGATGTGTCGGAGGTTTTCGAATTTTTTTATCTTGTATAAAATGTATAGATAGATATAGATTTACGTTAACTACTGAATTGTAAATAAAAGTCGTCTAACCATAAAGTTGCAAGGAGGCAAAAGATAGAGGTTTAAAAGGTTCATCCTACAATAAAGACAGATAGAGTAAGAATGAGGAAACCTTCTACTTTTCAGTAAATCTATATAATCTATAATATCTCGATGATCAAGATTCAGTCGTTTCTTGTAGGAATAAACAAAGAACCATAATATAAAGTTTGTTAATCCTTTGATTCTGTAGGCAATCCCTCAAAATTCCTGCTAAATTGAGTTATTTTATACAGCAAGAAGTCAAAACTATACATAACTATTGAGTTTTGCAACCAAAGTGTTAAAAAGTCTCAAAGTTGGAAACATTGAAAAACACTTGAAGAGGGTAGGTAGAAGTCACAATTCGTGTAGATTTGGGTTGCTTCCTCTACATTAATTTCTCTCCTCATCCAAACACGCCATTTGTGATGACTATTGGTACAACCTTCTATTTTTAAAAAGTCATAACTTTGAACACGAAAATTGATTTTGATCTTTTTTTTAGCAAACAAGTAGATGGTCTATGGATGGATGGAAAGAGTCAACCATCGCCTATAGAAACCAAAGGTGTTAATGGTGCGTTGCTATTTTGCGGCGACGTCTAATGCCACATCCATAAGTTTACCGGCTACTTTACCCTCCAAAACGGAACACGACAGTGACAAGCGCTGACGCTATTGCAGTAGTTAATAGTTAAAGCGGTGGTACCAGACCCGGGCGAGATAATGCAGAACTCTACCACCTAGTAGCCACGATGGTAGTGACTTGTTTAGCCAATTGGTCGCGTTGCGTTGCGCAAGTGGTTGGTTAGAGACGCACACTCACAAACACGTATACATACAGACATACTGCCTGAATCATCGTAAAAATGGGTAGAAAAGCATTCTAGGATTTCAAAACTAGGACTATGTATGTAAAGGTATGTATGTGTATATATTGTGCATATATATATAAAGGTGCGCGTTTATAACAAAATAAGATAAGGAAATATCAAGATCGTAAATAGGAAAACCTGCAACGAGCGAATGTTGCACGTAAAGATGTCGGCCTTATCGTTAGAAATAGTGGTAATTGTTATCTAGTCAGTAGAATGCGGTGATTGAGATCACCACTCATCTCGCGAACCAACGAACCGGTGAATACAGATACGATAAACTGGTAAACCGGCAGGATGATCGCGCATCTCGTAATGCGCAATTATCGTAATTGTTTAGTTATTGCAAGACATATAAATAGTCTTCTATATTAGTGGCAGTCGTTGTTACTTGATTATTTTTGGTGTTGTGACATTGCAAAAAGTGCATCCAGGGACCAATATGTAATTGGCGACGTTTTGGATGATTTTTTTTGTACGATTAAAAGTCAACGCTGATCGCTGGTGGTGGTATTGCAACTTTAGGTGATACGCCTACAGAAAGTCTTTTGAAGTTCGGTTCACTTTGACTACCTTACAAGAAAACCTGTGTTGTAATACTGAGATGAGATGAAATGATGATCGCAGTGATGTTTATTCGTCATAATTTTGTTACGATTAAAATTGATGAAGTTGATACGGAGATATAAACATATTTAAGGGAAAACAAATTCATCTCATCTTACAAAAGTAGAATCTCTCGCTTCGTTATGAAAATCCAAGATTTAAATCTAAGATTGGTGCTGTTGATTTTTGTTGGACAAAATATTATTGGAATTACTTATTAAATTATTTTATAAATACATTAACACTAAGGTTGTATCCATTAAGGAATCATATATGAATTTGGCATATTTTGATCGTGCGTCTAGTTTCGCTGTTGTTAGGAAGACGAGGCTAAATTTACCTTAAAAAAGCTGGATGTGTCCAACTTTCTACGCTGTCCTCCAACTTTCTACGGTACAAATTCGGCCTCACATAAAGTATTGTACTCTAGGTTGGGGCTTTCCAGTACCAGCTACTTCCACTTAATCGCATTCAACGTAGTGCAGTTCAAGTCCTTGACGACCAAGCTATTTTAAACGATAGTTCTTTGTCATTACGCAGAGATGTATGTTTGTTCTACGTCTTCTATCGGATTTATCATGGAGAGAGTTCTTATTGTCCAACAATTGTTCGGATTAATTCTTGCTGCTAAATCCCATCATCGGACATCGCGCTGAAATTTAAAGTTCCAACCTCACCATCTCAAAGTCTATAAATCTGTTGTGGATTGACGTGATTTTTTTCCGGCAATTTTCACCTCACACCATTTCTCTGTGGAATTAATTACCAACCCCGCTTCCGAACGGACTTTGGAGACTCAAGAAAAGTAT